>OY723386.1:66258677-66282759 GCA_963210295.1 Ophion ellenae
AAGCCGGCATCTTGCAACGTATGGTGAAAACCACGAGGTTGATAATATTTGTCCTAAGGACTAAAAAGTTTTGTTTTGTTATTTTGGAGTTGTTAATTTTTTTCAGTTTTTTTGGCAACATTTTTTGTTCATCGCTAGTTTTGGTTGATCGTCGACGATTAATCTAATTAATTTATTGCCATTACATTGAACCGAAGATGATGACGATGTTGAAGTTTGCATCGTTGGAATGCAGCGAAAATTTGATTTTTTTTAATTTCCTCATTTTCATGATCATCCAAAATCTTTTCATACACATTTAGACTGAAGATCTCTAATGAGGATCCTGATAAACGTTTTTGAGTGAATTCGAAGGGCTAAATGTGCCGGAAAAAATTGGGCAACGAAACTTTCGTTGCATTCCAACGATGCAAACTTCAATATCATAGATGAGATGAAGGCTGTGGGTCGATCAACTAACTATTAATAATATTGTTCAAATTGACTAATAAATACATTTGAAAAACGGAAAGAGTTCAACGGTACACCCTAAACGAGAAAAAGAAGCAAAACACAGGGTGCTTAATGCTTTGGTCAAGGCGTAATTGAATTTGTACGTCGTACTGATCAGACGACATTTTCTTTTGATTTTGAAGAGTACGTGTCACTTTCAAAATGACGTACCATTTTCCATTTTCAAAATGACGTACCGGGCACAAAAAAATTGAAAAAATTAAATTAAAAAAGCAAAATGAAGCTGACCTTATTCTATTCAAAACTCCGTTTGGTAAATTGGTTTCCGATTTTTTTTCGCCGAGATATTCAATTTTTTGTCCGGAAAGAAAAATTGTAGGGCGCCCCAAACTTTTGGCCAAGGGTGTATATATATATATATATATATATATATATATATATATATATATATATATATATATATATATATATATATATATATATATATATATATATATATAAAATATACACACGATAACGAGTGGACGATAGTGCGTTAGTGGCCGCAAATACGAGCCACGGTCCTCGTCGGCGCACGCGGCCCGCAATGAATTTTACGCACTTGAGTCACAGCGTCGCGAATATACTATATCCGTGGCAGCGGTCGCGGTCGCGGCGCTGGTGGTGTAGTAGCTCGCTTCTGTTATGGGCTCTCGCGATATGCACTTTATATGCTGGGGCAGACGCGTCTGTCCGCGTTCGACGTACGCCAACGATAGGAGGGTGATCCGGGGAGGCTCTCGCGTCGCGTAGGTATAGTAAACGCGAGTGCAATCCGCTCGCTATACGAAATAGTAGTGAGTAGTGCGCGCGGAGGTAGCGACCACGGCTAGAGGCGGTGTAGCTTCGAGGGTCGCATTTGCAAATTTCGGGCGATAGGAAGGACGTGTGTTCTTTTTCCTCAAATTTCTTATCGCGGCTCTATTAATCGTGGGTCGATTTGTCGCAAAATCGAAAAAGACTGCGATTTTCGATCAGCTTTTTTGTATTAATTTCACCTTTTTTAATTTTCAATTTTTTTGGTTCAATTTAAATATCATTGAAACAAAAAAAAATTGTTCGAAATTAATTTTATATATTTATATTTTATATAAAGTTATACGTATAGGCCGATAGGAGTAGAGAGTAGTATCAATACGGCGGGGTAGTAGCGAGAATGCGAAGTAGGGGAAGCGCGCGTTGGGTGGAAGAGTTGGAGGCGTTAGTGGGGGGGGGGAGTGGGGCGCAGCTGACGCGGAATGCAGGACGGTGTTGCTGGGCCACTCTACTCGGAGCTCCTCTCAAGCGCGTATATACCTGTATATGCTCCCCGAGTATCTTACAAAACACAATTTCTTCGCGTAACTTTGTACGCTGTATGCTTGCGATAAACGCGACAACAGATGTGTCCCCGTAAATGACCTTTGCATGGAAATAATCCTTGGAATCTCCGGATTGCTCTGGGCTACTCGTCATTACTCGCACGTTGATGGAGGGGACGTTACGCGAGCGTGAAAAAATACGCGCGAACACCCAAGACGATTTTATTGTTTCACGGCGGAGCGCTGGGCGCGAGAGTCGTTTGGGGAGGGGGGAGGCGCGGGGCGCGTACGAAGATCCGCACAAAGAGGAGACGCCGAGAGCCTCGTCCGCGCCGGTAAAGCATAGCGGGATGAAAGAACGGCCGATTCAGCACGCGTATCCATCCCCCGAATATTCTCACGCTAAAAAAAAAACAAAAGCAGCGAAAAACGACTATTCCCGGGCGCGTTCGAACGCGATATTTCTCAACTCGCCTCCTTATTGCGCGAGAATTAATTCATTCGCGAAATAGTCTCACAAACAATTGCCGTGTCAAATCTTCAAACACGACGATCAGCAGTAAAAAATAGAATAATCTCGCGAGTCGTATAATTCGGAGAAAAAAGCCTCGGCGCTACACCTGTTCAAACGTACCCGCGCTCTCGGCTCTGTTCAAAATTCGTTTAAGCTTTTTTTTCAATGATCACGTAGTCGTCTCTCCCATTCTCTCTGCGATCTTCGCTAATTTTTACTCCCCAAAACGGATTAAAATTCGGACGCTTTGAGTACGTAAAATAACGAATTACTCGTGCAGTTGGCCTCTCGAATTGCGAGTCAATCGATGGGATACTTTTGTTTACTTTCGATAATTAAAATTAAGTACTCTAGGCACAGTTCGATCGTCGAAAATTGCCGCAATAGCGCTATCTTCACACGCACGCAATATTTAATATTCACATATGCGTGGAAGTTTCCTAATTTTTTTATCTATCTCATCCACAAATACAGCTGTTATTGCCATTATTATTATTGTCATTTTATTGATACCATTGTTATTATCGTTTTTTATAAGCATTGTTAATTCGACAATTATTGTAGTAGTTATCGGAACTCTTATGGTTGTCGTTGTTATCGTAATTATTACTATTTTCGATGTTACTATATTTATTTTAATGTCGTTATAATCTTTATTGTTATTATTGTTATGATCGTTCTCGTTATCTTAGTCATTGTAATGGCCGTTATCATTGTTAGTTCTGTATTTTATTTTTAATATCATCATCAATACTATTATTGTTATTATTATTGTGGTCGTTGTTACTACCAAATAAATTATTTGTGCCGTCATAGTTGTCATGTTTGTTATTTTTTATTGTTATTAATTAATTTGATCACCCTCCTCATCATTATCATTATTATTATTGTTGTCGTTGTTACTATAATGTTAATTATTTTTGTCGTTATTATTGTCACTATTGCTGGTTTATTGTTATTAATCATTGTTGTTGTTATTATCATTATCATCTTTCGTTTTATTATTATTTTGGACCTTGTTACCATAATAATCATTATTTTTATCGTTATTATCATGATTGTTATGTTTTATTGTTATTAACTACGTTTATCATCATCATTATCATTATTATTATTGTCGTCGTTGTTACTATAATATTAATTATTTTTGTCGTTATTATTGTCATTATTGCTGTTTTATTCTTATTAATCATTGTTGTTGTTAGTATCATTATCATCTCGCTTTTTATTATTATTTTGGACGTTGTTACTATAATAATAATTATTTTTATCGTTATTATCATGATTGTTATGTTTTATTGTTATTAATTAAGTTTATCACCCTCATCATCATCATCATCATCATCATCATCATTATTATTATTATTGTTGTTGACGTTGTGACTATAATCTTAATTATTTTTGTCGTTATTATCGTCATTATAGCTATGTGTAATTATTATTAACTATTGTTATTGATATTATTATCATCATCGTCGTCGATATTATAACTATAATTTTCGATCTTATTTATCACTATTGTCGTCGTTACGATCATTGCTTCTATTCTTATTGCTCCGGGCAACACAATTAGGTTTGCACATTTGTTCTGATTATTATTATTGCGTTATTATAATTCGAATGATTAATCTAGATATTAACAGATTATATAATACATTATGATCATTATTGTCATCCAAAATTCGTTCGCACAAGTGACGAGCGAGAGATAGAACGAGGATGCGGTGAAAATGTAGCGAGTTAAAATTTCGAGCATTACGCGATGCTATACAGACGGTTAAGATTTTCTGGCGATCGCTAGACGGCGAGCCACTCGCGCACACCGACAGCATCAGTCCATTGTGAGAAAATTCCTCGCCTACGAGTAGTTACATATATATATATATATATATATATATATATATATATATATATATATATATATATATATATATATATATGCGCTTTACGACGTACGAGAAGATTCGAAGCCGGGTAGAGAGCACGGCACGCAGCAACGGCCGCAGCACACGTATAAATATATACAAACTGGTGGGACACACAGCTGAGCAGCGTTGCTCGCGTCGCACGGACACTACGGTGTACCGATAGAAAAAGATGGATGATAGTGTCTGAGCTTATACGTGTGCGTTTCCACGAGAATTCTATCTCTCCATCTTCGGTAGCTGTCTCTCTCTCTCTCACCCTTCAACCTTCCCCCACTCCCGCGCGCTCGGTCCCCCTCTCTCGTCGTCACGCGGCGAGCGAGCGAGTGAGGTGGAGGGGGGGGCGACAAACACGCGCTCTGGCGAGAGCTTCGCGAGTGGCTACAGCCGCGGACGGGGAGGGGGAAGAGCGAAGCAGCGGAATCGAAAGACGGCAGGGGGGGTGAGAAATACTATTATAGCATAAGAGTTGATCCGTGCACAATGTGAGATAGTAGCCTCGCACTACGGAGACCAAGACAGAGAGAGAGAGAGAGAGAGAGAGAGCGCGAGAGTGTGGCGCGCGGTAGGGGGGAGGATGCTTAGAGCGCTCGTGAGTAGAGAACGAAATGGACGAGATTATGTGCGCGCGCTGCTAGTTCCTGACACAAGTGCAGACTCTTCGAGATCTCCTCCCCCCCTAAGAATCAAAACTTCGTAAAATCAACCGTATGGGGCATCGAACCGAGTTTTTTTAAGCTCCGCGCAACTTTGACGACAGAATCCTCTGCGTTGTTCCAAACTGCCGACGAATTAGAGAAAACCAAGCTGAAAAATTCCACCTCTCGGGTCACCGTGGCGAACAATTGCGGATGAAACTTCAAGTCAAATCAGGAATTCCGAAGACTCGCGCGCGCGGCCGGTTGGTGCGAGTCTCGAGAATTGGTGGAATCGTCCATATATAGAGTCGTCGACGGAGCGGGGGGGGGGGGCGAGTGCGAGAATCCCAGAAGAGCAAGCGAGTGGAGACGCATAGTGGCTCCCGCGGGAGAGAGAAAAAGGAAAATCGCAGAAGAGCGAGTGAGAAGAAATATACGAGTCGCGTATGGCTGCTGTATAAATAGATGAGACGCTAGAGAAAGAAAGATGCCAAAGAGGTGTGCGTGCGAGCTCCCTGGCCGCCGGTGGACGAGCGTTGCTACACACCAAACACCCCCCCCCCCGGCATCTCTTTAACTCCGCTCTTCCTATGCACGCACACACCCAACGGCACTTACGCTGCTGGCGAGCGTACCCGCGAAACGTGCGCGTGTGTCGGTGTGGCGAGTGGGTGTAGATCGCGCGGGCGTGTGTGAGTGGCTGCGCCCGCACGCCCCACCCACGGCGCCCCCCCTCCCCCACCGCGAGAATGAAAAAGCGTGAAAGAAAGAGCGAGCGAGACGGAATCGCTGGCTCCCTCGCGCGCTTGATAATGAAACATGTTATGTTATACGCATATATATGTAGTCTATCTATATATACATATATACCTACATTTAAACGAATCGAGCTGTTGCTGCTCGTAGCCGGGCGATCCAACGAATCCGCAGAGACACAAAATCACTCGGCGTCGAAACGATATGCACGAACGAATACGCGGAGGAAGAAGAGAGAGAGAGAGAGATAAATACTCTCGTCGGGTACTCCATGCGCTTGCGGTCTTCCTCACTGCGGAGAGGGGGCGCTGGGCGGCCGGAGTGGCGGAACGGCCAGCGAGGGAAGGGGAGCAGGGGGGGGGGCTCACCAACACGGGGTGTCGTGCCCTCCGCAACAGAGGGCAACGAGTAAATAAACACCGCACGGTATATAACCGCGAAACACCCACAACTCGCACATTTATTTTTAATACACCATACACCGCTTGCACCTCATGACGTACCCCCCCCCCCCCACTCGCCCCTTTTTCCTCGTCGATAAGAGCCCGAGTTTTTTTCCCCTTCGGTCTCACTTGCTCGGAGATGAACAGGAATTTGTGCGCGGGTATAGACACCTAAGACGCGCACACTGCTACACGCTATTGGCGAGCTCGGTTTAGCCTGAGACCAAAAAAAAAATGAATTTTAGACACGCGCGCTCGTTTTTATTACGCCTGTGCGCGAAAGAGACCGCAATGTTCTCTTGTGCGCGTTTATTCGCCGTTTTTCACTCGTGGCGAGTCCCGACACTTTCTCGGGCGAACGTGCCCGCACACTTCGATCCCTCGATGCGTATGCGCGTGAAACGCTCCCCGCTATACACCGAACCACTTATAAATACATGTAGCAAATACTACGTACCGACAGACAGAGAGAGAGAGCGAGAGAGAGAGAGAGAGAGAGAGAGACAGAGAGAGGCGTTACAACGGCAGCGGAGATTGCCGAGAATACGCGATATATATGTTACACATGTACGGAAGGGTATATACGTTGATCCTTTTCACTTGTTCTCGATGACGTTTTTTTTCACGAGCTCTCGTTGTCTCCGACCGGGGAAACAGTAGCTTTTATTTTTGTCGCGAAAGCGGGCGCGCGTAAGACCGAGAGGAATAACGCCACCACCGGGCACTTGGAATTATTGACATCCTCGACTCGGAGGTTTACTGGCGAGACTCTGCGGGGCTCGCCGCCTCGAACGCGCTCCGCGCTGCTCCTCTTCTCCTTCTCGCGCTCACTCTCTCTCTCTCTCTCTTTGCCACCACCGCCACCCTCTCCGCGACTAGTGTAGGAGCAAGAACCACACGCGTGCATTTCTCTCACTCTGACGCTCGGAGATTCTAGGCGGCTCGACCCCCGCGCCGCTGCTCCGCATCGAGAGGCTCTTCTTCACAGCGCGCGAGAGAGAGACAGAGCGCGCCGCGCAGCACACCTTTTCCGACAGGGGGCGAAGAGTGGGAGGTGCGCGACAGAGACGGCGCGACTCGCGTTCTTGCCCCGCTGATACGCGCACTCGTTCTGTCTCACGCGCACGAACCGCGCGCATGCGCCCTCGCGCCGCGCGACTCTGTCAGAGCGCGCCGGGGCTCACGCTATCGCACACACGGAGCTCCGCGCGTCCGTCGCGTCGAGAGGGGGGGGGGGGGGAGGACTCGACACATCCACAGTGGGATCAGCTGTGAGTCGGTGTTGATACACCGAGAGTGTCGGGGCGCCTACGCGACCGTGCACGCATACAAGTGTGCGCGAGGGAGGAGAGTATGAACGAGGAAGAAAAATGCGCGTGTGTGAGTACGCGGGCCGATGCAGGGCCGTATACCACGGGCGACTCGCCACCCCCCACCCCCCTTATTTCTTGCAGCCGCGCACCTTACGAATACGGAATATCCGTCCTCTCGCTCGCACGAACTTACCGATGGATTGATCTCACGTACACGACGCGCGCCCGCCTCGTTCAATCTCGAGATATCGCGATTGCGAATCGCTTCCGGGAGGCGGGGCGCTTCCTGTATCGAAATGTACAGCCGAAAATTGGTGTTTTTCGAGCGAGAGATATGCGCTCCCGTGGACTCGTGCGCGGAACAAAGGATGAATGAGAGAACTCACGGGGCTGATAGAAGAGGGGCGCGCGCACGCTCGCGCTCTCTCTCTCTCTATCTTGGTGTTCTCTCGCGATGTGTGGAGGCGCTGTCGGCTAGCGCCATTCATACCAGCCCTCTCTCACGTTGAACTCGACCGGTGCACAAATGTGTGTGACGCGGGAGCCGTAGAACTCGACTACGGGAAGGGGGGGGGGGGGAGAGTCTAGCGGGAAGTTCGAAATTCATTCTCGCGTCAATCGTCCCGTAAATAGAAAAGCGTTTTGTCCAAGCTTCGATCGATACGATTATCGAGACGATCGGAGGCTTTTCGTAAATTTGAATTATCGCTGAGCGTTGGAGCTCGCGAGGAGCGCGGTTGAAGGGACTGACGTGAGGTGGCGACAGGTCGCGGGAACGCGCGAGATCGACCGTTTTGCCGAATTGAGAGAATCTCGGACGATTAGCGGATGTGTTTATGCCCGAAAGAAGGAGAGTGAGTAGGAACGAGAGTGAGACGACGGCAGGGAGCGCGGAGGAGGAATGGGAGGGGAGTAGAAGGAGACGGAGTGTAACCGTGGTGGCAGGAGCTGCCGGGGCTGCGTGTAGATGTTACGGAGTAGGGGTTGGTGGCCCGTTTCAGCGCTCGCTCACGTGACATGCCGCGCTGCGAACGATGTTGCCGAGGGCGAACTCGTCGCTCGCCCGCGCTCACAACCTTCCGAGCGAATAAAGCAGGAAATGCGCGCAAATTCTCTCTCTCGGTCTCTATGAACCTCTAATTAATTCAACTGCATTTATTGTTCGTTAGTGATTATTTATTTACCATTTAATTATCATTCGTTCGGATTCTGTTTTCTCAGTATTCTTTATCCTAATTATAACATTATTTATTAATTTGTTTACTCAATTATTCTTCATTTATAATTTGTTATTGTTTTAGCATGATGTATTATTTTGTATGCAATGTTTATTATTATTTTGTTTATAATTATAATATTAATATTTTCATTACTATTATCTATGCTTTGTACCTTTTCATTTTTCGGTACACAATTTTTCATCAATTATTTTTATCGCATCAACACAAGAAAATGAAAAATAGTTATCTACCTTAATGTTATCATTGTTGTTATCATTTTTTCTTGGCGGTTTTCTATTTTTTGCTGCACGTTTTTTTCATGTTTTCTGTTTTCTTTGCATCAACATTGAAGTTAAACAAATTGTAAATCGTTGTTCGATTGATAAATATTTTTTTCAAATATTAATCAATCATCCTAGTCCCTGCAATTGAAGAAAAAAACCTCACGATGCACAATTTTATGGCGAAAAATTCTCCGGGCACTCCGACAGCTCCGTCATCCCCTCGACCCTTTTACTCTCGCTCTTTTTCTCTTTCTCCCTCTCACTCGAACGGCTAATGAAGGGATACAAGCGTGTTACGGCCCTGGGTTTTAATTTTTTCTTCTTTCGGTCGCACACACGATGCAGTCGTTCTCTCGTCGGGCGTACACGCATAGTTGGCGCGCGTGTTGCCACTCCTTACGCGCTGACCGCACACACACACATACACCCACCACCTCCGTCCTTCTGACGACGCGACGACGACGACGACGACGACTCACTGTAACCGGTGAATAAGAATTTTACAATCCTCACTGTATGCATTTCTTTGTGTGTGTGTGTGTGTGTTTGTGTTTGTGTGTTCGTGTGCGTGTGTAGGTGTGTGTGTTTGTGTGTGTTTGTGTGTGTGTGTGTGTGTGTGTGTGTGTTCGTGTGTAGGCGCACGCGTGTGTGTGTGTGTAGGTGTAGGTTCGCGTGTGTGTGTGTGTGTGTGTGTGTGTGTGTGTGTGTGTGTGTTCGTGTGTAGGTGCGCGCGCGCGCGTGTGTGTGTGTGTAGGTGTAGGTTCGTGTGTAGGTGTGTGTGTGTGTGTGTGTGTGTGTGTGTGTGTGTGTGTGTGTGTGTGTGTGTTCGTGTGTTCGTGTGTGTGTGTGTGTGTGTGTGTGTGTGTGTGTGTGTTCGTGTGTGTGTGTGTGTGTGTTCGTGTGTGTGTGTGTGTGTGTGTGTGTGTGTGTGTGTGTGTGTGTGTGTGTGTGTGTGTGTGTGTGTGTTCGTGTGTGTGTGTTCGTGTGTGTGTGTGTGTGTGTGTGTGTGTGTGTGTGTGTGTGTGTGTGTGTGTGTGTGTGTGTGTGTGTGTGTGTGTGTGTGTGTGTGTGTGTGTGTGTGTGTGTGTGTGTGTGTGTGTGTGTGTGTGTGTGTGTGTGTGTGTGTGTGAGGTTTGGTATACGTTGCGAGGATAGCTCATCGCTCATACGAATCTGTGTAACCAACCGAGCAACGCAACGAGCAATGAACGCTCGATACAAATAAATGCTTGATTCGTTTCGGTGGGGGAGGACACGAAAGTGTGCAGCTTCTCAATGAATATATATGGGAAATTCCACGCCATTCCACCTAGCCTGTGACCCCGACCATTTTTGGGTTTTCTGATTTTTTTTTGGAAAATTTTACCCCATGCGAGGAATATCCACAGTAATTTTTAGATTTTTATGTCTTCTCTTTTTGAAGTTGTAGTTTGTTTGGGTTGAATATGAATATGAAAAAATTGGGTTGAATATGAATATGAAAAAAATGATTGATTATCAATGTCAACGTTTTTTTTGCTTCTAAAGTGAAAACTATTTTTTTTTAAAGACGTTCGACTTTTTTTATTTTTGTCAAAAAATTCTCGAAAATAGAGCGACCCATTCTATGATTTTTAAGACTAATCTCACAGTAGGCCTACTTTTCCTTCGATTTTCTTTCGAATTAATCATATTTATGTTAAAAGATTTGTATCATTTTAATGTCCAATAATGCTATTGATGATTTTGTGATTTTTTAATTCGGTTTCGACAGGCTTAAAACGGTTTATTTTTAATTTGTGTTAAATTGGACGACACTTTTTTTTATAAAAATTTATTTCCTTACATTCAGCACAAATTGAAAATTGCTGGAATTTCTGTTTAGTAAAAGTCCCACGATTGTTGACAATTTGGGCTTTATGTTATTTAAAAAAAAACCATCCGCTCTTATTTTTCCGCGTGCCATTTCTACGAATGATACGAATCGACAATAACTAAGAAAATTTTTGAAGTAATTGGCACGATATGCGTAGTACGTTTTTTTTTACACCGCAGTATATAAAAGTTTTGATTTGTATGAAAATGTTGCATAATATCTTTTTCATAAAGTTTTTTTTAACATTTAAGGTTAAAAAGAAGACTTTTCTAGATAAAACGAATAACCAAGAGTTTTTTTTAAACAGGGTAAAAGAAGTTTTCATTTGTAGTAATGGCATGCGAAAAACCACAAGCAGATGATTTTTATCGCGAAAACCGTGGAATTTTTACTAAACTGAAATTCCACCATATAGTAGGACATGATCTGACCTATCGACAGCTGCAGTATTATCCATTCATAACAGGACATCCTGCATGTGATAAAATGAAACCGTAAATAAGAAATAATATTAAAAATACTGAACATAAAAGCAAATGATAAATAATGATTAAGGGGTTAGGCATTTGTGAAAATGACGAACACTCGTGGACTCGTGGACTCGTGCACCCAACATATGGTGCAGAAATCGCAGATTGAAGGTAAATTTATTATTACACCCATAAAACTACTAGTAAAACTTTAAACGTGTTTTTCTCGAAACGATGTTTATCAAAACGGTGTACACGACTTCTCGACATCTAATGAACGGATTGACTTGAAATTTAGTGAACTCATTCAGCGTAATTGTAGTTTAGTCGTGACCGATGTTTTTCTTCTTGGAATTTTTTTTCTATTAGTTATTAACAATAATGATCGCATTTTTCTCCAAAAATTGAGAAAAAAAATTTTAATTGTTTTTTTTTGATGATTGAAATACGATAACAAAAAAAAGTTCGGTCAAGTCTCAGCCAATGTTATATATTTTAAGAAAAAACTCCTGTCTCTTGTGTCGGATGAATCGGATTGCGAAAATCAAGTACACCGTTGAGCCTCTCACGTTCAAATGTCCTTTACAAGATTGTTTATAACTTCTTTAGTTACTCATTTCTTTAAAAATAAACTCAGTACACTACTTTATTAATTTTCATATAAATGAATGTCCAGGAGATTTTTCAATCATCGCACTTGTTCCTTCAGAATTAATTCTTTTAAATAATCCTGATTTACGGGTCGTCACAGTAGCCTAATCCCTTTATATATGAATATATACGCATGTATTATATTAATTATGATTGTTATATTGCTTATATTATTATTGTTCTTCTTGTTGTAATTATTAAATACTATTTCTTCTTCGGAGTTTAAACCTTTTGGTATTGAATCATTACTATTGTAGGAAATAAATAATAACAACAATAATATTGCGATAAAAGCAAACAATGAATCAAAATTAATATACGAATATACATATATATAGATATATTAGTGGTTCAAATTTTTTTTTTTCGCGTTACTCAACGGAACATGTCACTACGTTGTGAAAAAGTAATTCATACAAAATTTGAGATGTCTAAACATGTTTTTAAGTAGTGCCCAAACGACTTAATTTTTTTTTCTCCAATTTTTCGTCAATTTTTTTCCCCGCCAATAATCATAATAATTTATCGAACTTATGTTGAAAGAGATTTTCGTTGAACGATTGAGTTTGATTTTTTCGTAAATAATTTTTTTTCAATACTGCCTACTCCAATCGTAATTTTCGTAATCTTTTGAAATTGACGCAAGGTTGAGAAATTCCTATTCCGTTTTTCCCAAATATTAGTTATTTTATCGATAACGTTTTGTGTACTCTTAAACAGAAAATTTAAGAGTATTATGATGGTGAAAGAATATACTTAATGCTTCTCTATTCGTGGGTGATTTTCGCTCCACAAATTCTTCGATTTCCGAGCCAATCGGATAAATTTCGGCACTTTCACAATTGTCCAAAACCGCGATAATTTTTGACATTTTTATTTTTACGTGCACTGTGACGTACCTCAATACAGCAACTACTGGAAACAGTCAAATGAATCGCGAAAAGAACTCACGGACAGTCAGAGAAACAAAGGTGCATTAGCGTCAACAGCGCCGCGGTTTGTAACTCTCGAATCCGTATGACTTTGTTTTCTTACTCCAAACCAACATATTACTCAAAAAAAACACGCATACTTGTTAGACGTTCAGTGATGTAAACACCGTGTTCTTGTTCATCAAGTGGTTGATATCATTTTCACAACCGAATTACATATATTGATTCTTAATCTGCAAATACAAATTGTTTATGGTAAAAAAAAATGTTCAATAAAAATTGTGTATTGTTGCAGAAAAAATTAAATCAAGACTTACATTGGATCTCGCACTAACATTTTCTACGTCGAGATTTAAAAAAATTAATACTCCGATAACAATGAAAAAGAAACGTGAAAAAGGCGTTTGAGCACTCACTAAAAAATTGTTTGGAACCCTCACATTTTGCAAAACTTTCTTTTTCTTAACATACTTCGATTTTCCGTTGAGAAAAAAAATCGATTTTTTAACTACCCTAATATATATATATATATATATATATATATATATATATATATATATATATATATATATATATATATATATATATATATATATATATATATATATATATATGTTAGGGTAGTTAAAAAAATCGATTTTTTTTCTCAACGGAGAATCGAAGTATGTTAAGAAAAAGAAAGTTTTGCAAAATTTCTATTCTCCAACATTTTTGCAAAAAAAAAAATATATATATATATGAATCATGATTATATTATTATTATTGTCAGTACTATACTGTTAATATTATTTGTACCAACTTATTATCAACATTATATTCTTATTATCATTATTCTCATTCTCATTGTTGTAATTATTATTATAATTATTTCTTGTTCGCGATTTTTCATTTTCAGTACACGTTAGACCATCCACACACGTTCACAAATTTTTTACTATTTTCTACCCTTCTTACAAATTTCTTCCCATACATTTTTCTTATCCGAGCTTCCCGACTGAATTCCTCGTCGTCGAGCATTCACCATGGAATACACTGGTCAAATTCGCGAGACAACGCATGCAAGGCCAATACACTGTAATGTGTACCACGGAAGAGACGGGGAGAACGAGAGAGCGAGCGAGGAAGGCAGAGCGCGAGACAGTAAGAATGGAAAAGGCAGAAAGAGAGAGAGCGAGAGAGCGAGAGAGAGAGAGACAGAGAGGGGGGAAACGAACAACACGTGCTGCAACCGGTCGACCCGCAGTCACGAGGGCAATTCAAACAATGGCCAACAAATGCGACTCCCCGAAGCCTGCTGCGGAGGAGAAGCCCGTAAAAAAAGAAGAAAAAATGCCTTCGTTTTGTCTCGCTTTTTCACGCGACGAAGAGCCGCGGGAAGATACTTTTCGGACACTCATTGCCGCGCTACGGATCGTGGATCGTTCTTCTTGGGGAAGATGTGTGTGTGTAGTTAATAACTACACACACACACACAAACACACACACAAACAAACACACACACACACACACACACACACACACAAACCTACACACACACACACACACACGCACACACACACACACACACACACACACACACACACACACACGCCCGCGCACGCACACGCGCACGCGCGAAATGCAAAGCGCGAAATGCAAAGAACAAATGTCGTACATCCCGCTAGCAAAATGGTGCAGACGTTTGTTCAATTCATTTTTCCTACTATATATTTTAACACTTTTTACATTTTTATAATCTCCCGTCGTTGGTTCCATTTATCCTAATGGGTATGAATGTATGGGAATATATGGGATATTCCAGCTCTACTCGTTTCATCGTTGATGAAACACCTAATTTTTTCCTAATTTATTTTTTGGCCATGTAGACCGAAAAAGTACTCGTCTGACTTCCAAACTGTCGAATAATCATCGCCAAAATCGAAGTTCCGAGTTTTGGTGAAAAATGCACAAGGCAGATGCTGAAGTATCAATTTTTTTTTTTTTGGCAATTTTAAAAACGCCCCGAGTGAATTTTTCGATTTTTTGTAGCCGCAGAAGGGCAAGGGGTGGGGGAAAAATAGACAAAATAGGTGTTT
The DNA here is from genome assembly GCA_963210295.1 of Ophion ellenae. Taxonomy (NCBI): domain Eukaryota; kingdom Metazoa; phylum Arthropoda; class Insecta; order Hymenoptera; family Ichneumonidae; genus Ophion; species Ophion ellenae. Next base: position 66,273,547 of record OY723386.1, read on the forward strand.
TTTGTTACACCAGGAGTGAGGTTTACGACTATGGAATACCCGAATGATCGATGGTGAGGGTGAATAGGGCTGAGTTGAGTTGGAATACCTCGTGCATATATATATATATATATACACACTACGTTCATATAGAGTGACGATCTGTAATCGATTTCTCATCAACGTGTGTCTGCATATATGATATATATATAGCATGTATGTGTGTGTGTGTGTGTATGTATGTGTGTGTGTGTGTGTGTGTAGTATGCATATATATGCAAATATGGTGACACACACACACGTGCACAAACACATGCACAGCATCAGTAGCGACCCCTCCTCGTTCTCATATATTGACTCGAGTAATAGCGTAGATGCATAAATACGCCAGAGCCTGAGTCCACACGCTCCTACAATCTACGTACAAGCAAAGTCACACATATACTAGACAAATCTATCTATATGTATGCGCACGTAGGTAGTACGCGCTCATTAGTTGTGTACGGGATGACGCATGTGACTTGCCCACACATTAGAGAGTATGGAGATTCGTGGTCTCCTTTTTCTACCCCGACGATCGCACTTCTCTCTCTCGCTCTCTCTTCTGACGTTTCTTTCCCCCGTCTCTCCATCTACACATCCTCGGTCTAAAATAACAAAGGTGACGTTCGAAATCCATCAGATCAATCCAATATCTGCCTGGTTCGAGAATAGTAAAATTAGTCGTTATTTCTCTCTCTCTCTCTCTCTCTCTCTGTCTCTCTCTCTCTCTCTCTCTCTCTCTCTCTCTCTCTCTCTCTCTCTCTCTCTCTCTCTCTCTCTCTCTCTCTCTCTCTCTCTCTCTCCCTCTCTCCCTCTCTGGCTCTCTCGGTCGCCCGTTCTTCTCTCGTTGCTACGGAGCATTTTCGTGAAGATCGCATGTCGTGCCAGGACATCGTGCGGTTGAGAAGCGAAAAGCCAGTTTGGCGGATTCCGATACCACCGCTAGCCTGTCTAGTCTGCCGTTTATAACTTTGCCCCCGGAGAGATGAGAAAGGGAGAGAGGGAGAGGGAGAGAGAGAGAGGAGAGAGAGAGAGAGGTTATAAACGGCGGCCCGAGCGTATGTACGCGATGAATTATTTCGCGCATTAGCGAGTGAGCGAGCGGGCGACGAATTTCCACGCGCTTGGGAGTTTTGCCGCTACGAGCGCTGCGCCCGCGCGGCACTCGGAACGAAAAAAAGAAGAAAAAAAAACATTCTTGCGCGTGGGCTATCTTCGCGACGTAACGAGTACGAGTATGTGTACAGGACGATCCTCAGTGAGCGTATCGAGTGTGTCATTGCGAGCGAAAAGCTTTTTTGAAAAATGTCGAGCTACAAAAATTGGCCGAGATATTGCCGTTCAAAGTTCACGCAGCAAAGAATCGCACAGTAGTTGCTCACAACGTGCAAGCCAGATCGAGCGTCTTGCAAATGTCTCGGCCAATTTTCGTCGCGCGACATTTAACGGGCACATCTACATAGGTGGGTCAAAAATGGCATTTTCCAAAAATATTATTATCCTATAGTATCAATAAGCTACAGCTTCTAACAGTCGGCCAGGCGAGCAGTAGCAGCACCATATTTTAAAGTTTAAGGGACTATACCAGTGTGAACGCTGAAAATTTAGGTGATTTTCGGGAATTTTTCGGACGAGAAGTACTCAATTAAATGTTTCCGAAAATTGAGAATATATTTGGCTATATTTGACCTATATTACATAATTTTTTCATAGAAAAATATTGAGATCCAAGCGACTTGGCGCTGCCCCCGGAGGCGCCAAAAAAGTTCCTCCACTGCTGACATGATTCCGGCTGATTTAGTAGCTGAAACCGAAAAAGGGAAAAATGTCGTTAAACTGGAAGGTATTACCTGTACAATGACGTAGAATTTTCGAAAAATATCAAAATCTAACAAAATGGCGTAGTTATGAAAAAAAGTCTGTTTTCTTGCCTATAAAATGGTCGTTTTTTTCAATGCCAAATCGTCAATTTTCATCCAATCGAAAATATCCTACGTCATTGTAGAGTAAATATATTCAAGAGTACTCTGTTCAAATTTCAAGTCGATCGGATAATTGCTCTTTGAGTTACAATGTCAGCAAATTTGAAAAATCTCATTTCGAGAAAAACGCGTTTAAAGATTTAACTATCGATTTTTGCAAGATAAAATGATATAAGTGATAATGATATTCTTGAAAGTATAAACTGTCGAAAAAGGCAAAAAAAATCGATTTTTTGAAAGTGTCATATTGGTATAGCCCCTTAGACGCGGTTTTCTCGAAACACTGCTTTCAAAGTCGGTGGACATAATATCCCGAGAACCACTCGATGGATTGTTCCCAAACTTACAGGAGATACGGCGAGAAACATTTAAAGGTCGTTGACGATCTCATTTTTTGAAAATCGATCTTCATTTTTTAATGTAAAAATTTTTACGTAAAAATGACGACTTTTTTTTAGAGATTTTGTATTTTCGAGTTTCAAATCGTCGCCACGTTGTTAAAAAAATGATTTTGAAAATCGACGATCGTCAACGACTCGTATTTATGGTGAACTTGAATAACTCGTTTGGTTTTTAGATTTCGGATGGACCGTTTGAGCTGGAGAGTGTCCACCGCCGAACGTAGCGAAATAAATTTCATCATCTGACGGCGGCCACGTTTTTGTTGTTTATCTCTATTTTTTGGTAATTTTAATTTAAAGGTTCTCAATATATGTACCTTTGTGTTTAAAAAGTGCGTTTCTTTTTCAGAAACCCTTTGCCAGAAAAATATCGAAATTCGGCAATTTTTTTTTCGGGCCTCTCGGTAAATGTAGCCCCTTAAGGAATTTTGTGACAAGTGACGAAATGTTGCCATTCCATTCAAACTTATACGATAGATTCTTTGTCATATACTGAATGCATCCTCTAAATTTTCAATCGTTCGTCTACACCGCTTTCATAAAAGGTACAATTGAAAAAATACTTTTTAACATTGGAAGATGCCTACGCTTATCGCTATACGGCAATTTTACGCACGGAATAGTGTGAAAAAATGTTTACAATGTTATGAAAAACTGTCAAATCACTCGGTACATTATGACAATTGTGTCATCCAAAAATTAAAAGATTCGTCTACACTGCTTGTTAATTATTGACGTTTTCATGAATGAAAACGATCTGTCTTTCCCCCACCCTCGAAACGTAGCGGTGGGGGACGCGCGAATGCTATTGGCACGCGTGTTTGAATACCGCCAATCGCCGTGGCGCGGTTATAAGATCGATAAAACACATTTTTAAAGAGAAGTGATATATTATATTCATTATAATACGGAGAAATTTCAATATATTGATATTTGACGCGCATCCGACTCTGGCACAGAAGGTAATTTTCGGGAATTTATTGAAAGAAAAGTATTGCATCGAATGTTTTGAAATTTCGAAGATATATTTGTGTATAAATTTTGTACATACAGTATTTTTTTTTGTATGAAAATATCTCCGAAAAAAAGTTCTCCCACTGAAGACTAGAACGTATTGCCTGTACAATGACGCAGGATTGTGAAAAAAAATCCAGCAAAATGGCGGAGTTAAAAAAACGTTCCAAGTTACGCTTAAAAATCTGATGGTGGCAAAAATCGCATGGCAAATTGACATTTTTGATCCAATAAAAAAAATACGCTAAAACAATTACATCAAAATAAAACATCCAATCCAAATCCAACAATGACATCAAAATCAAAATCCAATAAAAAAACAATGCGCTAAAACAAAATTCAAGTCGATCAAATGATATGTATTCGAGTTAGAACCGCAGCAAATTTGAAAAATGTCGTTTTGAAAAAAAGGCGTTGAAAAATAAAAATATCGATTTCATTGTTATAAATCGGTAAAAGTATAAGGTATAGTATACTAGTAAGGTATACTTGAAGGTATAGACTATCGAAAAATGCAACAAAAAATTCGATTTTTTAAAAGTCCCACACTAGTGGTGCCCCTTAAAAGCTTTTTTTTCCAAAACTATGCTTTTCAAAACGGTGTACACAATTTCTCGACATCTAATGAACCGATCGACTCGAAATTTGATACAATTATTCAGCGCAATAGTAGTTTAGTCTTGACCGACGTTTTTCTTCTTTCACTTTTTTTCATTACTTATTAACAGTAAAGACGCAATTTTTCCTCGAAAAATCAAGAAAAAAATTCAAACCTTTTTTTCTTAATGTTCGAAACACAATAACGAAGAAAACCTCGGTTAAGTCGTAGCTAATATGATCTATTTTAAGATAAACATGTTTATTTTTGTTTCAGATCAACCGGGTGGCCAAAATCGAGTACACCACTGAGCCCCTCACGTTCAAAGGTTCTTCACGAGATTTTAAACAAGCATAAATAACTATAATAAACAATAAAGTATAATCATAATAGTTATAAATAACTTCTTAAATTATTAATATTTCTTTATAAAATTTGGTACACACATTTGTTCATGTACGTACAAATAAATGGCCAAATGATTTTTCAATCATGTTACTTCTTCGAAATTAATTTCTTTTATTAACCTGCCCCCTTAAGAGGCTCGTGTAATAGTAATAATAATCGTAAAAGCACAACTCGAAATTTATTACAGTCGTTTCGTTTTCGAAGGATATAATCGTGTGTAGAAGTTGGCGCCCTGCTCGCGACGAATAGAATTCCCTCCCTGATCCCGCCGAAAGATAAGCTGTCCCGAAACTCCTTGAAGAAAATGCTCGCAATGATAAACTCTACATGCCCACCAAGAGAATCCTAATAGTTGTGAATCACCCTGTATATATATATTTTTCGGCACAAATGTTGAACACGCGGTTGCTACTTTCTCCGAAACGATGCGATCGGTCGGCTCGAAAAAATCTCACAATTCGACCCACCGCGTAGGTTGGGGAGTTGCTTCTTCGCGTATTTCGCCTATTTTGGAGGTTAAGCGCGATAGTGACTGGAACCAGGGGGCTGGCATCTTTCAGAATTTTTGCTACGCAAAATATGTTACGATTAATGCGAGGTGGAACGAAAATGAAGAAAGACACCGAATTAATGTGAATCGAATGGCAAGCTTTAATCAAGTAAAAAACGTGGATAACGGTGAGACAAAAACGGGGGCGCAGACAAAGCCTGGCAGGGGGGAGCATCGAGCGGGCGCGCCGCAGACGAAGAGGGAGCCACATGGTCTTCGAGGAGTGTACTCCGTGAAGTGAACCACTCTTTAACAAAATATCCTCTGTAGTGTCCTACTCTGCCACTCGTGGCGCTAGTTGTTCTCGAACAATCCTGATGCGCGCGCAGTGACTATGTATATATTCACACACGCACACAAATAATTCGCATTCCATAGCTTCGAATGCAAGGATCGGCTAGTACGGTGAAAATGCACCTTTCCAAGATAACGCGGGTACCCTGAGGTACAACCGTGCACAACACACGGCATTAGCACACGAGTTAAGTAATTTCAGAAATTTCATCAATTCCGCACCGCGGCTTAAACTCCAAACGTCAAAATGGTCGTATTCGGCGTCGGGGTGGTTAAGTACGCGGTGCGGGCCTCGCGCCTGCGCAATAAGAATATTGTCAGTAACCTACTAGCGCCACGGGGAAAGGTAGAACTAAATAAAGCGGTCAAAAAGCGTAGCATTTTTATATACGGTAAGGAATAGCAGGTGCCAGCCCCCTGATTGGAACAAAAGACGGGCCGGGTATACGAGGAAGTGGAAATGGCGCAGGTTCGATCTTTCGCCACTGGATGGCGCTCGTCGCGGACTTCCTTAACGACCGAGCTCTTATCACGTATCTGAGCCCGCACTTTTAGCGGAAACTGCAAGATGGCTGACACGTGGCGCGTGGGTTGAAAGAGAAAGAGAGAAATTGAAGTAGACACGGGTCAACATAACCCCACATATTAAGGTCTAATCACCACGGTCTTATACACAGGTCTGGAAACGACCAAGATTTGGTAGGTACGCTTGGCCGATCCACGTTTATTTACATTTTTCGCCACTACGCGGCATTGCTGTTGATGAGTACGGTCCGACAAGGACAGAATAGCTTTTGTCTGTCTCTCTCACTCTCCTGATGGAGGCGCATGCGTCGTCGATCGTGCCCCTAACCCAGTTTATCGCATATTTGATCGGGATACGAATAAAAAAAACAAACGAACAAATAATAAGCTTACTGAAGACCGAAATGGTTGACATATACCATCATAATTGAGGTTATCTGCATATTGTATAACAATTCTGTGGAATCAGGCAGCTATGATGAACAAAAACGATCTTTATGCCAAATTACCAAATCGTAGTTTGGCTAAATGGTTAGCACCGAGTTTGGTAACCCCAAGCTTCAGGGTTCGATTCTTAAACAAGTTTTCTTTTTTATTTTCAGGTAACAAAATGGTTTATTAATTCAGATGCGTTAAATACTTTTTTGTTACATTTATTCGTCACTTTCTTTTTGTATACGTATCATTGGCGTATTTAAATGATTCGATTGGTCGGGTAGGCTCTTTTCCAGTTTCTACTCTCTTCGGATTAATTAATGGCGGTAAGTAAAATTTATGTACATAATGTACGTTCCCGAACTAAATGAATATTTGTTTTGTAATTATTAATTTATTTTGTTTTGGGTTTTTCTGCATTAGTGAAAATGGTATTATTCGGGTTATTATCTTTTTCAATTTTACCAGTATACGGCGATGTATTTTTACTTGATTATAGACGAAAATCAAATAGCTGTTGAATATTCGAGTTTGTTAAAGAAATATTTCAAAAGCATGAGATGACACACGGACCGAGGTTATGGTTCACTTGACAATACGGGAAATAATAAGCGGCAAGAGGGGAAGGGTGAGATCACAGAAGACCATAGGTGGGGGGTACCGTCCGATAGCAGCGACGCGTGTGGCGGCTAGCGGAATAAAACGTGGATCGCTCAACGGTACCACCCGGCTCCATTGAAATCGGGCTTCGTTTCCGGACGTGTATGTAAGACCGTGCCAATTACTCTTATTAATATTGAAAACGAGGTTAAATATCGAACACACGTGTCAAGAAAATATAGATATTATCATATCGGATTAATCGATAATGATACATTGCTGAATACTGAATATATCATTAGCAAATAAATTATCCTTATTCAATGTAAATTCTAAAAGTGCAGAATCGATATAATTATTAAGTCAATTGTTGTTATCGAACTCATTATTCTTATTTTATTTATTCAAGTTGTTTATTCATTTGATTCATTATCTAGATGAAAACAATTTACAGTATGTAAAATATAATAATTATAAATTATTGTTCTTACGGATCATGAAGAAAAAATATGAATATTGCAGAATAAAAATATTTATTCATGAGTGAAATATTTTTCATTGATAAATGCGAACATTTTACTTTCGATAAATTTAATTTTTGAAAGAATTATTGGTAATTGGTATTACATGTGAATATTAGATCTGAATGAATATGAATTCAAATTAAATAAAATTTTGCAGATAGTCAATAGTTATTTTTTTTCAGGTACGCCCTTGCGGGTTTTTATAGTTCTTCCCCTTATCCCCATTTTGAAAGATTAATTTTTTTAAACATGTAAGAGCCAAAAGTAGTAATGAAAAATACCCCAATTCTAAAAAATAGTGAAGAAATCTTTCCTACAAATAAAATCATGAATATCTACCCCCTTAACCGTACCCATATTTCTTTGATTTTCCCCTCTATACCATTCTTCTCCCAGTAATCTTCCATTTTCCTAGTTTCTTTCCCATCCGAATACTCCCTGCAACACGATGGCGTTGAAGCTTGCATCGTTGTAATGCAACGAAAACTCTTCTTTGTTTATTATTTATTCATTTTCACTACCATCCAACCTCTTCCTTCGCATTTTTAGGTTATGGATCCCCAAAAAACATCTTGAAGAATATTTCACTGATATTTGTCGTCTAAATGCATTAAAAAAAAATATTGAGCAATTTGCGATCCCCAAAAGTCTTGACGCTTCTCGCGGCCTAAGAGAGAAGCTCTACAAAAATTGTGAAACGAAAAATTACTCGAGATTCTGCTGTGTTTCAAGGTGCATAACGGATAATAAAAGTAAATTGTCGTTCCACGAGCCACCTAAAGATAAAGTCTTTTTTTAAAGTGGTTGTTGGCTCTGTAAATGACTCTCTTTAGGCCATCAAGGCAAGTTTGTAGTCACTCCACAACGTTTTTTCTTTCCAAGTTTGCACCTCATGGGGTCTTTTCACTTTAGTGAGAAGACCCTCACGCTAAAAAAGGCTATTTTCGTGCATTTTTTGATAGGTTTAAATTATAGATATCAATATAAAAGTTACACTTTCGAAATACATTTTTTTTTTAATGTCAATTAAGTCACTATTTATAGACAAAAATGGCAGTTGAAAAAATATCTTTAAAAAATTGTACGTCTTAAAAATTGTATTCTTGAAAAAATTGTAGGTTGATGAAATCTCGAAGATGGATCATCCGAAACAAAAAAAATCAAACAACTTTAGATTTAGTATGTCAATGGCTATAGCGCATATAATACGATTTTTTATATATGCAAAAATAACAAAATGGCGGACATTTTTCGAAAAAACGAGAAAAAAAAACGTGTTTTTTCACCGTTTTTGGCAAAAAAAATAGTAAACATCAAAATTTAAAAAAATCCTTGATATGCGCTATAGCTATAGTTGTAAAGAATATGTGGTTAACATTTCATAAGGATCAGTTCGGTAGTTTCGAAGATTTTATCAACAAGCCGTCGAAAAACGTTGTTTCGAGAAAACGGGTTTAAAGTTTGTTTGGGTTACATAAATACATAAAAAATTTTTTTAATGTATTTCGAAAGTGTATTTATTAAGTGTAACAACTTTTATATCAATATCTATAATACAACCCTTTAAAAAAATAAAAGTAAAAGTAGAAAAAAAAATTAGTACATGATTTGACCTATCGACAGTTGCAGGATTATCCATTCAGAACAGAACACGCTATATATATATAAATAATGTACACACGATAATGCGTCGACGATAATATAAACCCATCAAAAAAATTCATGAAAATAGCCTTTTTTAGTGTCTAAAGTCAGAAGACCCCTTAATAAATAATAAATCGAGCAATATTAAAAGTTATTTCTGCTATATACAATGTACAAATATAATTTCTGACGTCCCTTGTACAAAGTATCCTCTGTG